>LIEC01012009.1:0-33481 GCA_001925005.1 Drosera capensis
TGGAAGCTTACCAAAGCAAAACTGAAACTGCTCCACTGGAAGATGAATCGCCACTGAACTGAAGCACTGTCACTGGAATTGCTGAACCTCTGGAAACTGGAAAAACTGAAGCTCCGGAAACTGGAAAAACTTGACGACAGAAGCTTGTCCTTCACCAAACAGCCGGTGTTCTTGTTGGAGGAAACACCAACGACGGTTATACCAAACCAAGCCACTTAGCCGCAGCAGCCGTTGATTGTCCAGAGCAAGCCAATGCAAGTAAACTAGCCGCAAAACGGAGACAAAGCAAGATGGTGAGACAGCCCCCTTTGTACCCTTTGACGAGATTCGATTCCAGCAGCCTAATCCGATGATGTGGCAAGGACAAGGTTAGGGTTTGTTTGGTGGCAGGGTTAAGGAAAGGACACGATGAGGTTCTGGTCAAAGAACAAAACTACACTGAGCATGAGGCTAAGAATATTTTGTGTGTGAACTGCTTTTTGATTGGGCTGGACCTATTACAAGGCCCAACATATACTCCTTTTGGAAGTCGATTCGCAGTAGTCAGCATCAGCGCTGACCTGAAGTCTCAAAGCTTATCAATGGCATTTCACATAGCTTCATGGCCCAAACTGGAGCATATTTACAATTACCAGTATAAACTCTGATAAACTACTGCCAAGCAAACTATCTCAAAACTGAAGTCCACTCAGGACTTTTGTCCTCACAACCCCAAGGGAAAAGATAATGTTTTTAGTTTATGTCACTAGCCCAAATTTATGTCTATGCCTTTAACGTGTCACTCTTGGCCTAACAGTCTGTACATCATGTACCAGCTCTTTAGTATCAGCAACACTGTAATCATCATAGTCGTGGGTGGTGGACGTCATCATCATTATGTTGGATTAATGGACTCATATTACATGTACATGGACAATTTAATTATACGGATTAATTATATGTCATGTGCTATCTTACAGTTTGGCCCAAAATATTAGTGGTCCTATGGATATTAATATTAAGTGGGTCAATACATCGTCATATAGAGTATAGGGTCCAATTGTGTAGATACCACGGGCTTGATCCTAATTGATGATGGGCTGATTAGGGTTAAGAACCACTATATATGTGAAGGTTATGGTCCCCGGTTGAATATACGTTACATCTTTCTGGCATCCCATCGCAAGAAAGAGAAACCCTAGCGTGTGTATCAACTGGAAGACCCTAACCCTAGGTGATCTTCAATACAGAATAAAGACTTGCTCTTATGGATTCAGGTACGATTCCGCTTATGATTTATTCTAAATAATTCGATATGAAGGTTACAGTTATTTATGTGGATTAATTCCAACACATTAAACTCATCATCCAACTCCGTCCCTCACAAAAGTGGGCCAGCAATGCTTACTCATTGCAACTCCTACCCGTCGACATAACCTTGTTTATGTTAAATTTCTACACCCATCCCGTTAGTGTTTGTCTTCAACAGCGCTCATATTATAAGAACACCCGTCTCTCGCTCTCCCGGGTAACACAGCAAACCTGATAACAAGAAGAATAAATTTATACATCATAAGATATATCGATTTGTGCCCTCTTAGTTTCCTCCTTCAATTGATATAGGACATAGCAAAAGAAACATCCACACTTGCACCTTTCCTGCCTCTACCCATCATATATTTTGCTTCTAGCAACAGTTAAAATCATTACAGCCAATATATTGACTTAAACATACACAGTTTAAAGAACTCTCCAACTGGAAACACCAAAAAAGGAAGGGGACATAGAAAAAAACAAAAGCAAAAGAGATTAGTAGAAGAAACAGGGGAGATGTTGTTAACCTTTGCGCACTCATTCCGTGCATGATCCCAATCTATTTCACGGTAAGGAGTACTATAGAGCTCTCTCCTCAATGAGAGAACCGTGGGTGTGATTGGACCAACAAACCTCTTTCCATACAAGTAACACATCGGCAAATAAACCATCCGGCAATGGCACCACATTCTTCCTGTTCATTTAAATAAGTTAGAACAAGACACGTTGAAGAGGCATAATTCAAGCAATGCAGTACATGCAGCAAGATTTGCTTTTAATTTACTCCTCAAGGGCATCAAATACGATTCCTATATGAGATGCACCCTGTTCATTTCCTGTAGATACAAGGGTCACATTCATATGTGCTAAGCTACATATACTGAGATTAGGATCATGGAATGGAAACTGAAATCAACCAAATGAAGACCAGACATCAAGCTGCTTCATTTTCACTGTGCAATGGTTTCTTCAATCAAATCAATGTTCATTGAGATACCTTTCCACAACAGCAGCATGCACTGCTGCGCCAATGGGCAATGCATCTTAGTCGATCATAAAATGTGGCGAATGGCCGGGGTGGACGGCACCCAAGGCCTCGTTCCTGACTCCAATGAAGTAGAAGGACACAGGTATCAGCTCCAAATAGAAGGAGAAGTCTTCCAGCTCGGGCACTTGAAAATTTGCAGGACCAAGTAAATTTGTCGCGACCTTCTTTACATGCTCTGTGATTACGTGCTCATAGACACAACAAAATATATTTCTGTTAGTTTAGATCTATAAATGGTGTATTGAGACAAATGATTTGTGGGAAAAACCTTCCCGTTTTATGTATTTCGTATTATTAATTTGTTTCCGAAGTATTTATTAAGGTTACAATCCTAAACTATTTATAGGAAATGAATAAAGCATGTTTTTCCTAACAAACACAAAAACGTGTTTGTACAAGAAAAACGTTTTTGGCCGGTAGAGATGAACAGTGGCTGGTGTTACTGTGCAAACGTGTTTCTTGCTTCTTTTCCTTGTCAAGATTATAGTTAACATATTTCTCCATAATCTTGACATGACGGTTTTTTCATCGGACTTCTTCTCCGATTTGTCCTCGGATTTCTTCTTACCATCACTAGATCCCTTGTTTGCAATGAGGTGAACATGATGAGATCGCTCCCATTTTTTATCATCTGTCCAAGACTGATTATATTAGTGTAAAGATTAGAAATGTAGTATACCTCATGGAGGATATACTGATCTCCATTCTTGCACTGGAACACGACCGTTCCTTTGCCCTTTACTTGAACGACATTGTCATCGCCAAGCCTCATCTCCCCGGTGATCTTTTCATCTAATTCTTGGAACATTTCTCGTTGTCCCGTCATATGATTGTTGACACCGTTATCTAGATACCAAATATTCTTAGTTGATGTCTTCTCCTTACTATGGTGAACTATCTTCATCACCTTTTCTTCTCTGGGCTGTATGACGTCTTATTGTTTAACTCGTGTCTCCTCTTGAGACATGGAAAACAGTAACGCTGGCTGCGACACTCCGAAGCATAGCGTCTGTGTACTGCCTCTCATCGTTCCGTCGTTTACTGCGACACTCCGAAACATAGTGTCTCATTTTTCCGCAGTTGAAACACTTGATATGTTTTTTGTCATGGTTGCTGCTGGCTGTGCTTTTTGCATCTTCTGGGCATACTCCATAATTGCCGTTTCGATCGCTCCTTCCGCGACCTCGTTCTCGCCATTCACCTTTATCTCGGTCTAAGGCGTTGGATTCGCGTTCCTGTCCATATGACAAAGTGTTGTTTCTCTGGGATGTCTGCTCCTCATTACGAGTGAACATGAGCTGAGTCTCACCGCCCTACAAACTCTCTCCCCCTTTCTATTCTTCACACATTTCCTCCCTCTTGTTCCTCCCTGACCGATCCTGATCCCGATATCGATCACGCCCTCTGTGATCTCTCTCCCGATCTCGATCCCTCTCTTTCTTCTGTAGTCGGCCTCAACTTCCCCGTCTCCATTTCTTTTTCTTCTCCGTCTCCTTGCCCGATCTTCCTTAGATCCTCTTCTCACCGCGGATCTGGATGTTAGGCGACCAGATCTGGTCAGGACGGCGACCAACAACAGAGGTGGATTCGAGGGTGTGGCTAACAAGTGGCCGGGCTGCTGGAGGTGTGTGGTCTAGACAGCGGTGGCTGTGGTCGGGTTGGGGCGACGTCAGGGTTATGTGGATGTGGTTGATTGAGGTTTCGAGGCTGCGGCCGTGCCGGCCACTGCTTGGATTTGTGACGGCAGGTCCTGGACGAATTTGGCTGAGCCTACCTCGTCGACTGCTTGGACTTACCGTATTGATTTGTCAACTTACAATATAAAAACATCAATCTTTAGTATTTGCGCTAGCCACTACACTATCTTTTACGGCAGGAATGATTTTCCCTATGTATATATCTACTATATGGCATAAACAGTTTTCTTTGCTTAATCTTTCTATATAAATCAACAACATTGAGTTCATCTAAACATCATTGCCGATTAATTTGCACACTGTAAAACACATAACCACAACTTTTGATAGTATCTTCATGGCTTTCACCAAGCTGTTTAGCCGATGTATGCTTTTGGCATTGTTTCTCGCAATGGGGCTATTAGTGGTTCAAGCACCTCGTCCACACTTATCTCTAACTCGTCCATGGTAAAAAGACACGAGGAACGGATGGTTGAGTATGGACGTATTTATAAAGATGATTTCGACAAAAATCGTCATTTTGAGATTTTCAAAAAGAACGTTGAACTTATCGATCCACATAATCAGAAGAACAAAGGGTTTGCACTTGACGTCAACCCCTTTATTGATTTATCCGATGAAGAATTTCAAGCTACTTATAGTGGTTTCAGTGGGCTAGAGGAACTTGAATCACTGTTTAACTCCACAAGCTTTACGTATGAAAACATCACTTCGGCGCCTCAATCAATCAATCAGGTAACAAAAGGTGTCGTGACTCCTATCAAAAATCAAGGATCATGTGGTAAGTGTAATATGCATGCTCAAATATTTTGACAATGTAACTAACTTATTGAATTGAATATTTACTCATCTATAATTGTCAATTGATTTCCTCTTTAAATATGGAAACAATCTTGTATTGTAGGTTCTTGTTGGACATTCTGCAGCTGCTGCAACAGTCGAAGGTTTACTTCAAATCAACACCGGTAAATTAATATCACTTTCTGAGCAACAGATTCTAGATTGCGACATCAATGTCAACCAGCATAGTTGTTCATACGGATATGTCCATGAAACCTACCATTTCATCAAACAAAATGGCATTACAACAGAAAAGAACTACCCTTATGTTGGCCATCCTGCAAGAAAAATGTTCCAAATAGCTGCCAAAATCGGCGGCTATCGATTCCGTTAGTCGAAATAATGAGCAAGCTTTGCCAAAGGCAGTTGCAAATCAACCTGGTGCTGTTTTGGTTCAAGCTACTGATAATAATTTTAGACAACATACAAGTGGTGTTTTAAAGGGTTCATGATGAAACTCCATACTGGCTGATCAAGAAGAATTCATGGGGCACATCTTGGGGCGAGAATGGGTTCAGAGAAGTTGGAAAGAAATATCAAAGACAAGAAAAGGTCGTTGTGGCATTGCCATGGAGCCGATGTATCCTACCAAGTGACTAGCGATGGATAATTTCCTGCTAAATGAAATGGCAAAATCATAGCTAGTAGAAAAAAAATATTCTTATGATAAATTTACACGGAGCATGGAATAACTTCATGTTGCTTTATATGTACTCTTATGATAAATTAATAAACAAGGTCAAATTTGATGGCTGAATTATCAGTAAGAACTAGCATATGCTATATGATTGAATTATCAAATATGATATTCTTGTCAACCCAAGAGTAAGATATTATGCCTATAAAATATAACTCAGCTTATCCAATATCAAAAGGTTATTATTTATAACATGGGAAAAACTTAAGCTAATCAATGCATCCAATAGTGAACTCAAAGCGCTAGGAAAGGAAGCACATGCTTCATGATTCGATCCCGTGGAAGAAATTTGACATAAGTGATCGAAGTATGAGAAACTTCATCTCATGCTTTATGATTCTATTTGCACCCTTTAAGTATGAAACTCCCGCAAGATTTTTTTGAAGCTTTTTCTCCACTAAATACACGATTGCAATGCAACTTTTCAGGAACATGCAACAAAATACATCTGCTTGAAACAATAATAATAAAAAAAGAGCCAAAAAACAGGGGAAAAAAAAAAAGATCCCATCCTCTTCCAATTGTTCTTTGTTGAGACACACTGATAACACCTCAACCTCAATGCACCTTCGGTAGGCTACTCTCTTGGGAGAATAGCACCAAGATTTTCATCTCCATGTGGTAGCACATTCCGCTGATGCATCATGTGATTAACATCTACTTGAATTCCGAAATCCTGAAAACACGGCCCATCCCATCAAGTGCGACAGATACAAGGAAATCACCATTGGCCGAAACGGCCAATGATTGAATGATGCCAGTATGACCACTGAAGGTTTTTACGCATATCCCAGATAAGCTATCCCACACTCGTACTTTTCCGTCTGCACATCCTGTGGCGACGTATCTCGATGTCCCCAGCCATGAGAGACAAGTTACTCCATCCTGTAGAGGAAGGAAGATGATCATCAGGAACTCCTTGGAGAGCTAGCAAAATTAGATTGAATCAAAGAGCAAAGGAAGCACCACCTCGTGGTCACATGAAAAGCGAGGAACCGAATGGTGCAAATCCCATATGATAACCTTTTCATCAAGGCTTCCTGTTGCAGCCCACGGACCACTGCCATGCAAATTTACCATCAGTTTAGATGAAACAAATGTGTACTATCTAAGGATGTTTGGGAGCAATCAATCGTAGTGACTGATTCATCTGTTTGTAGTGTTGGACAAAAAAGATCGCATTTTCCCCCCTTAGTTCAAGTATAAGTTGTACCATACCAAATTCCTCTTTTTTCCTACTTAATTGTTGGAGCTGCGGAACCAGCAGTAAGTATCGACCTTCTGCTACACCTATGATAACAAAATAAGCAAGAAAACAACGGTAGAGTAGGAAAACAAACCTAGGAGAAAATGCAACACATTCAACAGAATCTGAATGAGCTATCAGCGAGCTAACAACCTGACATTGCAACAACGAATCACAACACAGCAACAATGCAAATGATATTAAGCAGACACACATAATGCAGTACGATGGGAAGAAAAAAAAAATTTCCTCGCATGGTGCAGTAATTTCTGCAGATTGACAAGTGACCTTTTTTTTTTTCTTGGGTAGAAGCTGGTCATATGACATTAGCAAGTATGATTATGGTTTTCTGATCTAATCATTTTCACCCATGTTTATGTTTGTTGAGTCTAATTTTTGTTCCCAATTCGATTGAGGATCCAAAGAAACCTGAGATCCTAGAACTATGTGGAGAGCCACGAGTAAGACTGTCAACAATGGTATTCACTCTGTTGTGAATATGCCGCTTCCTACATGAAGTTATCTCCATATTGTGATATATTTTAACTTTGTTGAGTCTAATTAAGAAGCAGAAAACTAAAATGCTTCAGAAAATGACTTTAATTTATAGCACAAGCGAATAGGAAAGAAGATACAGCACCCACCCGTCCAGTTGAAATATTAACAATGTGAGCCGAGCAATCCACTGAACCAGTTAAAGCAAGAGTTGAGTCGGAGTTTATGGCCAAGCATGTCAACGGTTCAGTATGATAAGGATGACCTAACACCGTGAACAGGAAAAACTTTAAGAATCTATTTAGAAACGAGAGTATCATACCAAAAATAAAAAATAAAAAAAAGATAAAATAATGCAACTTGAAAAGTAAACAAGTTTTTTTTTACCATTGAACAGTAAACAAGTTCATTCAGAAAAAGAAGATAAAAGCAGTTGTCATGGCCACCAAGAAGGAATTAACTTGAAGATGCAATGTGGTAGAAAGAAAAGATACTCCCTACCTTCTAGAAGCAAGGGGACATGAAGAGCATATTAAAGTTAACGGATCATATTTGTAACCTGATGGTAGTGTGCTGGTCGATGTGTGGGCATGACTTGGGTGAATCACTATCAACCTCAAGAAAATGTCTACCTGAACAACTTAAAGAACTTGAAACGAAAAATGCAACCAACACTTGTTGATTTTAAGACAGGGTTGCAATTCAAAGAGAACTCATGTGGGTTGGAATAAGCACCTACACGAGATCAACAGAACTCTATCGATATGAGGTGCTTACAGGGTACCACCTCCCTCTAATAATTTCTGAGACACCAAATTCCATGGAAGCTATTAGGTTGATTCTCCGGACGACATTAACAGAGGACCATTTACAACTTGAGAACAGAGTCAGCCAGAAGCATACCTTTTACAACATGAATGGTTTCACCGTTTTTTGGGTTCCACACCCTCATAGTAGCATCCTCGGAGCCAGTGCAGATTGTCTTCCCTGTAAAGTTGGAAATAGAAAAGCAACGCATGCATAATTCTCATCCAATAAATTTATGTACAAGTACCAAAACACGTTCACAGAAAATAACAGGAAAAAGGGGAACAGAAATCTGAGTGCATGAAAAGAAAAAATGACATCGAATAATGGCCATGGAAAAAATACCGTCAAGAGTGAAGTCTCCACAAGTCACGTGGCCACCATGCCCAGTAAACATAGTGAGATATGCTTCTTTGTCAGCATTCCACATATGAGCATTGCGATCCTTTGAACCCGCCAAGACCAGATGCCCTCTTGGATGCCATTTAACCCACTAAAAACAGATATTAAAAGGAAAAAAAAGGCAAAGAATGCCAAATTGTGAAACAGCCGAGTGCCTAGAAAACCATGAAGCATTAGTAATATTACCTCTATGTCATCCCCAGGTCCTTGAAAACTGCACTTGAGGTTGCCCGATGATACATCCCAGATTTTAACCGTTGCATCGTAACCTCCAGATGCGAGAAGCTGCCCATCACCACTAAAAGCAACAGAAGACAGAGTCTCCCCATGACCTGTGAACGAACACGCAATGCTTCAGCAGAGGCTCCAATGGAGTTCTAGACAGGTCCAGGGCACACATCAATATAACAAAAAAGATTCTTTACTTGCAAATTTCAAATGGCAGTGAATGTGAAGAACATGTTCTGTCAAACCAAGGTTGTTGAGCAACAATGAAATAGAAGCAAAATACCTGCAAGCTCAAGTACCCCATCAGCTTCTCCAATCTTCCACATAAACCCTCTGTCATCACCTCCTCCACTTGCGACTAAGGTTGTGTCTGTTGGACTGCACGCAACAGTGTAGACTTCACCTATACCAATACAAGAATTGCAACTTTACAACATAATGTTCAAGGGAAATTTAGGGTGTTCATGCGAATGTCTCATCAGCTATCCAGGCAAGGAGAATCACAGTTGTGTGGCCCATAAGGCCACAACACTTCATTTCTAGATAGTTTCACAGTACTTACAGCAGACAAACCATAAAGGGAAAATTTTCCAACACATATATCCCACTTTATAACAAATACATATCATCCTCCATTATCAAAGCAAAGGGAAAAAAAACTAAGTCCTTTTGTCACAATGTGATTCTGAGACTACCAACTAAACTAAGTGCAGGAACCTTAAAAGTAATCAAACAATGCAATGGAGTATCTTATGAACGAGTAGTAAATGCTAAAGTCTTTATATGCAAATAAGGCCGCATGACAGGAAACCCAAACCAGCATAGAACTATATTCCCCGCTCAGGTATAATATAAAAAACACATCTACAGGATAAAATAAGGGGGAAAGAAAAAAAACATGGAAGACACAATACTTAACCACATGTCACATAGGCCTCGTAGATGACTATGAATTCAACAATCACAAGCACCATTTTCAAGCACCCAAAGAAAACAAGAGCTTAGAATAAGTTGGAACAGTTTCCAACTACAGAACCCTGAAGACAAGGTTCTTCGAGGAAAAAGTTCTTATGATAAAAGATTTCCAGTAAGCATATTCTTCTCATTTCTTTCCGAAGATAAATGGATTCATTGGCATTTAACCCAACCTTTTTCTTCTTACAATTCCTACCTAGTAACTTACAATGAATACTTTCAGCCTTCCTATGTTTCAGTTCACAGACCCTCAGAAATTTTTACCATGTCCACGATAGGTTGGGCTCCACCCTCTTCAAGGGGAAACCAAAAGAAAAGAGTTAAGGATGATAGAGTGAATGATGCAGAAAAACTCGCAAAATGCGGAACAATTGAAGAGATTATGAACAAGAATGCAGAGCTAAATGAATTGATTATCCAAAACGAATAATAACCGATTAAAAAAAAAGTGTATATCTCTGACCCAAAAAGAAAGTGTGTATAAAAATGAACAAAAGAAAATGGCATACCAGTATGACCAGTAAATGTGTGGATGGAATCATCAGGCCTCGGAGCTGCAAGAACAAATACTAAGTCAAATAAATTCTGCTCTTCACCATCAACTTTTACATGACAATGCACCATGAAGAATAAGAAAAAAGTATCAAACATTTACCGGCATCATCACCATCTGTAGATTGGCCATCATCCACATCTGGTAGATCTGGAATAAGGAGAATAGTGCGAGACAAAATATCAAGAATAAATGATATAACTAAATTACTGCACTACAGAGCAATGGAGACAATAAGATAGAGAGAAAGAGGTACCTTCCTCATCAACGGCAATCTCATCGATGATATCGGATTCATCAAGGAAAACTTCCTCTTCATTTTCTTCATCCTCTTGCTCGTGATTTGGAGAGTTCATTTTCGTTGGTTTAGCCTCCTTTCCTGTGTCGTTGATGTATACTGGCAACAAGCAGACTGAGACTCTCCCGACCAAACGAAGAAATTATTGATAACAAACCAGGATGATGGTAGCCGGAAACATACGAATAATGCATAGAGAATCTAAAAGAATGTCTAGATTTTTTGCTCCCCCTCACTCCGAAGTCTGATAAAATATATGCATTAGTTAGTACTGGAAAAAATAACACAACGTCCAGCTGGAGCTAGCTTCCAATCTTACACCACACTCGACAAACACTTCTTACTTAATCTGATCAGGAACTAAAAAATCAAAAAAAAAAAAAAAAAAAAAAAAAAAAAAAAATTTTCGTCATTAGAGGACAATACCCAATCAACAACAATAACAACATAATTATCTCTCTATTCCATACATTCCCTTGTATGGTGTTGAGTACATGGAAATGACACCATTCTCCTCTATCTTGAGCGCTGCCCTCAGAGACATTGTGTTCATTCATATCATTCTTCAAACACTTACAAAAACAAAGGCAAAAAGAAACAAAAACCCTCTGTCCTCAGATCAAGTTTTTTCCCCCCAATTTTCAACTTTACACATTTTCATAGAATTCTTTTTAGTGAGAATTTTCTTTCTCTTGATTACCAGGCATTTATTGTTTCTATCACAAGCTCAATCCTCTACGAAGGTAGCCTCTCACTCCACCACATATGAAAACAAAAAATCAAGCATTGATCCCATTACATTGGATCTACTACATGAATACAACACCTGCTGAGAATATCTGTGAGTAAGTTTATCCATATCAGCTGTGGAGAAAAAAAATTAAAATATACATGAACAACCCATAACTTATTACTTTAACCTTTTGGATTAAAAGTTGAGGCAGGTCACGTGTATGCTAGTTAGACCCAATTTGGATATGGATTCTCCACCATCATTCTTCTCTGTATTGTATAATGCCTTCAATAAGATCATGATGTGTCATACCATACCTTGAACACTTCATCAAGTTCTTCGAAGCTCTTCTCTGTCTCTCTCAATCGGCACCCTATCCATTATTCATAGCACCATAATCGTGACTCTCTCATACCGATTCACATCAGGTTTACTTTCAAAGTATCCGTATTATCACGACTCTCTCATCTTATCAACTCGACACAATCATTAACACAATCGCCCCCTTTATACAACCATTTCGCTCGCGGTAAGTCAGCGAATAATCCTTAGAATAAAAATACACCAACAGCAATGAAAACATAATGGGCGGCAAATACACAGAAACAGAGAAACCCTTATCTCAAAACACCCAACACATATCAAACGAGATAATCAAATTCTCGAGCCGATCGCTAATAAGGAGAATTCCGAACTTGAAATTGGCAATAACATGTGATGAAAAATCGAATCTGAGGAGATGAAAAATGGAAAGAGGAGCTTACTCGGCGGCGGCGATGCCGGCGGCGGGGGGTTTTGGCGAGGTTAGCGGCGGCGCCGCCTCTGTTTGACAAAAATTACCCCTTTATAGTATCATTGGTGCTGGATGAGACGAATCAATGATGGGTAATTTCGTCTTTTTGCTTTATGAAACTTTGCACAATGTGGAAAGTTTCATTCCGTTGGGAAGCAGCTTTTCTGCTGGTTAAAGTAGGAAAAAGATTACTTATATTTAATCCATTTAGATCCTGTGTATTATGAAACATATGGGTTCATTGTTGTTGTTTATAGGAAAGTTGTATTTTGTGAAAAATTTGAGAAGGAAGTGTCGTGGACTTGTGAATTTAAGGTTAAGCATTATAATTGTTAAACAATTGAATTTAAAAAATAGAGATTAAAAACTTGTATTTGTATGAATGGAGACGTTTTCAACTATATTGATTTACAAATTCAACGATATTGCAACATACATGACCACAAATATTTTTTTGCTTTAAGATGGATGTGATTTGCATAGCTAATTGAGTCACATGTTCCATGTAGTTTGACGGATGGTTAAACTGTGATCCGAAACAAATTATTTTGAGAAAAAAAATCTAAAATTTGAATACTCAAGGGTTCTATTATTGAAAATAGGTCTGTTCCACCATTTTCAGTTAATCCGTCAAACGATTATCCTAATTAATTGATGTCTGCAAAAATGGTCAAAATCTTTAATGATTTAAACTTGTCTAGTTATTCCATCACACTAAAAAAAGGGTTCAGGCGACTAAATATTTTGATCGCTAAACAGATAAAAATGGTCACAAAAGGACATGGACGACTAAACAACGACTAAAAACAGTCCTCGTAAAATCCTTCCTCATAAATTGAAATTGACGACCATTTTAAAAATTTAGTCGTAAAAGTTAGAGACCAAACACAATGTTTGATCTCCAATATTTGACGACTAAAATAATAATGTAGTCGTTAATTTTGTGACTAAAAAATTTTTGGTCGCCCATCATAGCGACGAAGTCTTCATGTTTGTCACGAATTTGTGCTGAGAAAATGCTTTGACTTTTGCGACTACTGATATGTTTAGTCGTTAAGTTTGTGACTAAACTCATTTTCTGGTCATCATTTTCACGACTAATTTTAACTTTTGGTATCTAAATTTTACGACTAAATCTATTTTTAGTCGTCATTTATGTTTCTCAAATCGATAAATAATCCATTTTCTGGAATACTTATCGTGTTGTTACAAATAATTACCACAAATTCGATTCACGTGCTGTGAAATATCCGGACACCTTAGTATAAATTCCAAAATCTAACACAATTTCATTGAAGAGTTTAATATCCAAACATACAAACACTTATAATGTGACTTATCCAAACCATAACTAAGTTTACAATGTCCCACAGTACAAAAAATCCCCAACAGAGGCTAATACAAACTTACAGTAGAAACGAGATGAACGACGAGGCCTAAGGTTGTGAAGAAGGTTGCGCCTCTGACCTTGTAAATGGATTAAAACCGATAACAGAAATAAGTTGACACACATTTCCCATATTATTCTTTTCAATTCATCCATCTTTCTGTTTCCTTCGAGTTTTTCCCCATTTCTTTCTTTGTCTCCTGTAACTCCTTTGCATGGGCAAGTCGTGCTGGCCAGGTTCACTCCTTTGTGGAGGAAGCCCTATAGGTTAACCCATATTTAATTATATTGAGGAGTCCTAATTTATTGGGTTCTATTATTTTATCATCAACAATATAAATAATATATATTTTTAGGATCAAGAGTTTTTGTTTAGATTGTGCCCTACGAGAGCGAGAGAAACTCTACGGCTTTGGACATTAGTTTCAAAGGGATATCAACAGGATCACAAAGGCAATAATGCGGCAAAATCAGTGGAAAGAGGAACAGAATTCAGCCGGACTTGAGGTACAGCTCATCGACAAAGTTTGTGTGCAGTTTCCAGGTTGCAGCAGTCCACTTCCAGCGGCCGGACGGAGGTTGAAACAGTGTTGATGTCCATTAAGCAGTGAAGTCGCACAAAACACGAGATGCACAACGAAACTTTTTCAGCTGTTGATGCTTGGACCGTTGGATGAGAAATCACTGTGTCTAGAAACTTATCAATAGGGGGGGGGGGGGGGGGGGATCGAAATTGCCAAGATGCACAGAAATCAATTCAATTTGGGCAGAAAAAGGGTACCTGAAGCGCTTTAATATTGATCGAGCTGACAATCAGCGTCTTTGACTGATCGCAACAAAAGGCATCCCACCATCCTTCCGGAATTTTCCTGGTATCTTAACATTCCATTCTCCAAGTAAATAAGCATGCCATACATCAGCAACACAATGGACAAAGACTCCCAGAATTTTCCAAATGAGACATAAATCATTGACAGTTGATTCAATTGAATCGGCCATGAAGAACCGAGTATACTGGAGAACTGCAAGAAAATTGGCTGAACAGGTAAAATCAGTCAGATAATTGGATAAAATCATCCACGACAGGATTCACATTAATTGTCAACTCAACTTGCATTCTCATTGTTTTGAATTTCTCATTTCTAAAATGCATAAGCTACAAAGGCTAAAATACTGAACTTTTTCTTTTGAAAGGTACACAGGCTAAAGATACTTTTGGAGCAACCTGTAACATTTCTAACAAAGGAGCCTGCAGGTGGAAACTGCTGACAGTTTAAAAACTGCCAAAAATTTATAAAAAAGTACAGGCAGTTCTTTGAAATAAGTATGCACATTATCACCTAGTAAACCCATTAAAAAGAGCATGCAAGCAAGAGTCTTGTCCTTCCAATCGTCCATCTGCATTGTGCATATCAATAGTTCATATGTAAACATTACAATCAATCTGGGACAGAAAAAGTAAAAAAGACACATGCAATCAACTGTAAACATTAAACCGAGGATTCAATTACATATGATACAATCATACAGCAATAGACAAGTTCGTAGAAAGCACTTACTACATACAATGACACCATATAAAGCATCATTACGTTTTTCATATATAGCAACAGAATACTTGACTACCTAAATAACATATTTGTCCCTCCTTGACATTCCAAAGGGAATCGTCTAAAATACTGCACTTGACTTAGGAGACACAACTTCAATCTTCACAGATGGGTGATGAACATTAGCAGCTGGTTGGTCTCCCTCCTCCTGTTGATCGATCTTCCCCTTGGTGACGAACTGTAATCAAAGAAACAGGACATTATACCGCCAGTAAAGCAAGTCAAATACTGTCATGCTTGTACCGACGAAGTAATACAGTAAGAAAGGTATATAAAAAATGTTAAGCAATGATTTACCGTGATACATTAATAAAGACATTTATCATTGACACCGAGTAAATTAAGCAAGAGAAAACAAACAAATAACCATCAAAGTTTATTTTACTTTGTACACAGCTGGCTGGAGGATAAGAGGGGGAAAAAATGAATCTAGACAATCAGGACCTGTTTGGTATCATTGTTGATTTCTGATTTCTCTTTTAGTTTCATTGATTGATGAAACAAAATTGTTTGTTTCTAAATTTATTTCCTATTTTTTGGAGGTGTTTTGGCATATGTAGCTAATGTAGCTGTCAATCACAGCCTTGGAGTTTTATGGTAAAGAAAAACCAATCCATGGATAAGTGGTCATCCCTCACCCTCTACCAAACAGGCCCCCAAGCTTGACCAGATATCACAACAAGGAGAATCTTGGAATGCTGTGTTGGAATAAATCTCATAAAACTGTAACCTTCATATCGAATTATTTAGAATAAATCATAAGCGGAATCGTACCTGAATCCATAAGAACAAATCTTTGATCCGGGTTGAAGATCGTCTGGGGTTAGGGTATCTTTCAATTGATACACACGTTAGGATTTCTCTCTCTTGTAATGGAAGACCAGAAAGATATAACGCATGTTCAATCGGGGACCATAATCTTTATATATATAATGGTTCTTAACCCTAATCAGTCCATCATTAATTAGGATAAACCCCGATCGTATCTACACAATTAGGCCCTATACTTAAAGACGATATATTAGCACACTTAATATTAATATCTGTAGAATCACCAATATTTAGGCCAAACTCTAAGATAACACATAACATATAATTAATCCGTATAATTAAATTGTCCATGTACATGTAATATGAGTTCATTAATCCAACAACCTCCCACTTGGATGACATACTCATATACATGTACAAACCTTAGTATTGTATGTCACAGTATAACCTTATGAGCTCAATAATGTCATTAACTTGTAATCGTCATCAACCAATCCGGTCCATCAATCATATCAATATAGGATAAAAGAGATCTATGCTACATTGACATAACTAGATCCAACAATGATCAAGTACAAATGTGTAGCATGAAAATAACATAAAGTGTGGTCCAAAATAGAATGTCTATTTCCAACTAGTCCACCTTAAACTTTATTGAGATCAATCTCAAAACTGTAAGAGTACATGAAACTTTAAAACTGTAAATCTGCAGATACAACCTTAAAAATTTAATCAATCAAATATATGTTTGACATCGAAGAAACACTAAAAAAAAACTCCTACTAAAATCCATAATCCTCAACTGATTTGACACCCATATGAGCAACATACTCATGAAACATTTTGCGTGGAAATCCCTTAGTGAGCGGATTCGTAACCATGGAGTTTGTACTGATGTGCTCTATGGACAATTATACTTTATGTATTTTTTCTTTCACAGCTCAAAATTTGACGTCCATATGCTTTGCCTTGGTCAAACTACTGTTATTTTTAGCATAAAAGACTTCTAACCTATTGCCACACAATAACCTGAGTGGCCCTTTAATGCTATCCATTAGGCACAGTCCAGTAACAAAGTTTCACAGCCATGATCCTAGATTGGATGTCTATGTAGCCTGATGTAAATTTCAGACTATCATGACACCCAGCAAAATTGGAGTCGGTATACCCAATGAACTCAAGCTGATCTGACCTTCGATATGTGAACATGCAATCTTTTGTTCTTTGTAAGTATCGCAGGACCCTTTTGGCAGCTTTTCAATGGTCTATTTCTGGATTTCTGAGATATCTACCTAGTATCCCAACTATGTATACTAGATCAGGTCATGTGCAAACCTGAACATACATTAAACTCCCTACAGCCGAAGCATAAGGTGTCTTCTCCATTTTCTTGGTTTCAAAATCATTCTTTGGGCAGTGATTGAGGCTAAATTTGTCTTCCTTAGCTAAAGGGGTGTCACCTGGTTTACAATCCTGCATGCTATATCTCTTAAGAACCTTATCGATATAACTCTTTTGTGAGAGTCCGAGAACACCTTTAAGGCGATGTCGATGTATCTGAATTCCTAATACCAAAAAGGCGTCACCAAGATCTTTCATTTCAAATTTCTTTGAAAGAAATCTCTTAATTTCGTACAATAAACCTATCTCGTTGCTGGCAAGCAGTATGTCATCGACATATAAAACCAGAAAAATATGCTTACTCCCACTGAACTTATGGCATATACAATCATCAGCTATATTTGATTCAAAACCAAAAGATGTAATAACATTATGAAATTTATGATACCACTGACGGGAAGCTTGCTTGAGCCCATAGATTAATTTCTTTAATTTGCAAACCATTTTCTTTGGATCTCCCGAAACAAAGTTTTCTGATTGCTGCATATAAATTATTTCTTCAATGTCACCATTAAGAAACGTTATCTTAATATCCATCTGATGAAGCTCAAGATCAAAATGTACCACTAATGTCATTATTATCCTAAAAGAGTGTTTCGATGAAACTGGAGAGAAAGTCTCTCTTTAAAGTCAATGTCTTCCTTTTGAGTGTAGCCCTTAGCGACAAGACGAGCTTTAAATCTGATGGTATTGCCCTCTGCATTCTTCTTGGTTTTAAATATCCATTTGAAATCAATGGGTTTGACATCTTCGGGCAATGGGGCAAGCTCCCAAACGTCATTGTCACTCATGGACTTAATTTATCGTTCATGGCATCAATCCACTTTTGAGAGTTAGAACTTTCCATGGCCTGACGGAAGTTGATTGGATCATCTTTCACAAGTCCAAAATCTGTTTCTTGTTCCTAGAGAAAGATAATAATATCTTCCATTATTTCCAAGTTTACCTCATGTTCTTGGAGAAATACATTATAGTCATCCGAAATTGCACTTCTTCTTTCTCTAATGGATCTCCTTAATAACACTTTATGTTCTTGAGATTGTTGAGTTTGATCCTCATTAATAATATCAGGAATTTGATTAGGAAGATTATCAAGATTTCACAAGTCCAAAATATGTTTCTTGTTCCTGGAGAAAGACAATAATATCTTCCTCCATTTCCAAGTTTACCTCATGTTCTTGGAGAAATACAATATAGTCTTCAGAAATTGCACTTCTCCTTTCTCTAATGGATCTCTTTAATGACACTTTATGTTCTTAAGATTATTGAGTTTGATCCTCATTAACAATATCAGGAATTTGATTAGGGACTACCTAGCATAGTGTATTGAGGAACGATCCCACACTCCTCTAGGAATTTCGCAAATGGCCCTGATATATCTACCATAGTATTCACCACCACGGCCAGATCTAACGGTTTTAATCCTTTTGCCTAATTGATTTTTAACTTTGACCTTATATGATTTGAACACGTCTATTGACTGGGATTTCTCATGAATGAGACATAGATACCCATAACGAGAGTAATCGTCTATAAATGTGATAAAATATTATTGATCATTTCTAAAGGGTGTAGGAAATGACCCACAAATATTCGTATGTATCAATTCTAAAACGTCTGAAGCTCTCTCGGTACTTAATCTAGTCTTGTTTGTCTGTTTATCCTTGATACACTCAATGCATATATTCGAATTTGCGGAATCAAGAAAATCAAGAATTCCATCTGACGTGAGTTTCTGAATTCTCCTTTATGTAGTTGTAACTGATTTTAAACTGATTGAATTATGCAGAAAGAGAGATCAAAACTAAATACACAAGCAATTCCTCACGTAATACCAGCTTGAGTGCCTTTACTTTTGAAGCAGTATGAGACATTTCGAAAATATACTCCCTTATGTTCTTTTTGCCTTTATACCTCATGGAAACAGGATTACTCAAAAGAGTACTAGTTTTAGCCTTTTCGTTTTTTACAAAACGTTTCTCAAGTTCGGCAAGGAATGATTTGACATTAGCCTCTTCAGACATAGTGTCCCTGAATGATTCTAGAATTGCACATTTCATGATCATAAGACTCATGTGATATGAACATTCCCACTTCTCTATCTCCCACTTTTCATTAGGTATAGATGTATCCTTAAGAGTTGCAGGTTGCTCAGTCCGAAATGCAAGGTCTAGATCCATGCAACCGAGAACTATCTTTACGTTTTTTTTCATTCCTTAAAGTTTGTGTCGTTAAGCACAGGGATACTGTTAATGTTTAGAGATATTGTAGCAACAGAAATATTGACTGAAAAAGAACAAAAGATAATATAAATAACAAGCTCATAATTATTACTTAAATATAACTTTAATTTACATATTCAAATAATGACAAATCCCCATCATAAGATACCTAGCACAACATTGATTTTAGTCTTTAGATAGAAAATCAACTTTTAAGTGGTACTCTTGATGTACTAATTAAATATTGACAATAAAATCTTGTCAAACATTAAGTCTTTTTTTGGACCGATTTAACATTCACATAGAAAACCTAACAATTATCACATATTTATTACCACAAGTATGTTTTAATTCCGACCAAATAACAATCTTCCTTTGGGCCGATTCCTAAATGCATGAAATTTAAACACACACATAACATCTTAATATTCTAGATTATTCGATTTACACAAAAAAGTTACTTTGGCAACATATTGTTTCAATTAAATAATCTAGAATATTAGACATACAAAAAATTTGTATACAAAAATATTGTCAAGTATTGAATGTGAATTCAAATCTTACATATATACCATTTAAATATTTAAATAGAAATAAATTTGAATCCATAATTTTATTTGTATACCATTTAAATATTTAAATGGAAATATATCTGAATCTTATCTCAAAATCTTTTATTATGCTATGTACTCCATACATGTGAACAGTAAATCTCTAAAGTATGAAACTTTTGCACAGATCTTAAGCTATAACTATAATTATTTCTTTCATTTTTCAGAAAGGGATACCCTGAATCTTATGCGGTTTGTGCATAATTTGTCTACTAATAAAGTTGAGTACCACTTGCTGATCATCATAATAATTGTGAGTCAGTACTTTATTTCGCTGATAGATTCGACTTGTTATAGCAAAAGATATTAACAAAGTCTACTCTACCACGGTTCTTTCCTGGTAATATGAAACTTATCCTGCTATACATGTGTGTGCAATGATATATTGCAGGTTGACTATGCTTGCATGCCAGAGGAAGCGGAAGCGTACCTGAATCCATAAAAACAAGTCTTTAATCCGGGTTGAAGATCGTCTGGGGTTGGGATATCTTTCAATTGATATACACGCTAAGGTTTCTCTCTCTTACGAGAGAGAAACATGCGTTCAAAAGGATATAACGCATGTTTAACCGGGGACCATAATCTTCATATATATATATACTGGTTCTTAACCCTAATCACCACATCATCAATTAGGATCAAGCCCGTGGTATCTACACAATTGGATCCTATATTTTATAAGATGATATATTAACCCACTTAATATTAATATTAGTAGAACCACCAATATTTGGACTAAACTGTAAGATAACACATAACATATAATTAATCCGTATAGTTAAATTATCTATGTACATGTAATATTTATCCATTAATCCAACACGCTAGACTCATTTGAAGGACTCCTTGTGATATCCAAGATGCACATTCGGAAGAAGGATAGAAATAATGGTACCAAGATACAAACAAACCAAGATCGATACGATTGATCCCTATTCTTATTAAAAGAGAAGTTGGCATACTAAAGAGAAAATGAAGACATTGTTTGAGACAGATAGCCATGAAAAAAAACTCTTAGTAGATGCCGAGGACAGGCTGGATCGACATTATTCAAAATGAGAAGTCTCCAATTTACACTATTCAAAATAGCGAAAATCACAATGAGGAACAAAAACAGAAACCAATAGCGGAAACTAAAAGAAAAAATAATGTTCATGAAAGTTTTAAAAAATAGACCCGATATGTTATCCATGAAAGGTAGCAATGACGTTATACGAAATAAGAACACTCCAAAAATATACTTTCGAGTAATGAAAATCACAATCAGAAACACGATAGCGGAAACCAAAAGAAATAGAGTGTTACTCCAAGTTACAGAACAAAAACCCAGTAGTATTATTTTCTTTTTCAGGTTTCTTTATTGTCTACTTCCTTCCATTTCGTTTTAGAAAAAAGGAAAAAAAAAGCATAACACTCCCGAATTATTCAACAGTGACACATGACTCCTCTAAATTTTGAAAATATGCGGATGATCTCTTATTTATTTTTTAAAATGATGTGTCATGTTAAAATAATTCATTTTTCTTTCAAAACTAGTGAAAAATATACATATGATCCTTTTATGAGTTACTTTAATATGATTTTATGCCAAAATAATACTATAACACTTGACTATATAAGAGTTAAACGTATATTTTTAAACTTGATCGGGATCATATGTCATAACTCAATATTTAACTAGGGTTAAATATTATTTTTTTAAAGAAAAAAACGATGGCCTACTCTAACTAACACAGTTCCTATGCTTAAAAAAAATTCCGAAAGATTTTTCTTTGGTAAATCGAATAGTCCGTAAACACGAAGAAAAATTTAAACCAGTTTTCGCTGACGGACTTCCCACCACAAACTAGCTCCGCACTCAAGAGTTAGTTTGCCTTTAAAAGGGTCCTCAAAAACACAAAGTTTTGTCGCGATTCTTGACCTTAGCATCTATCAGCAACTCATGGCAACTGGTGTCACTATCTGTTAGAATATATTAGTTATATATTAGTAATATAGTCGTTGGAATATGGTCGTTGGAATATGGCCGTTGGAATATGACCGTTGTAAAGACATATTTCGTAATATATTCTCGATCATAAGTCCTATAAATATAGGACTCTTGTAATCAATTCTATACACAACTATTATAACAATGTAGTCCTTTAATATGGTATCAGAGCCGAGGTTCCTCACGGACTATCGGCATCACCCGTCGACCATCGACGTGTAATCATTATTAACCACTTCCGCTTATCACCTAACCTTATCGGAAAAATCCGGCCACCCACAACCACCGAGCTGTCCACCAAACCCAACACAGCCGTCACTGGGGAAGCGTGGAGCGCAACGTTCCGCCTTACGTATCTAAGGCGGGTAGACGTCCGGCAATCACGGCATTGGCCATTGAACGGAACGCGCCCCCTAGTTTGCACAGCGACTCGCTGCCCCACACGCTTTCAACACGATTCCGACACACACGTTCGCCCGAAAGCGAACGCGTGCTTTCAACTCGATTCCGACACACACGTTCGCCCCAAAGCGAACGCGTGCTTTCAACTCGATTCCGACACACACGTTCGCCCGAAGAACGCGTGCTTTCAACTCGATTCCGACACACACGTTCGTCTGACGAACGCGTGCTTTCAACTCGATTCCGACACACACGTTCGCCCGACGAACGCGTGCTTTCAACTCGATTTCGACACACGTTCGCCCAAAAGCGAACGCATGGATCGCCACCACCGACACCACCCTGCAGCCATCCACTAGCCGCCACCTCCATCAGCCAATGTGGAGGTCACCCAAGCTTTGACCAGTCAAGGTAGCGCCGTCCATCCACCAGCTTCCGCCATCGCCCAAGACGGCAGGCCACCATCGTTCAGCCTGGCTCACCTCTCCCCGACGTGGCCAACCGCGTCCGTCGCCGGAATATCTCAAATTTTCTCTCCCTCGCCATCGCCGCCGCCGTAGCTACAAAGGCCTACACTCACCTCAGGCTCCTCCACAGGGACGTCGTGATCTAGATATTCCAGCGCCTATCGGAGAAGCTAGGGTTTTGGACGATCCCGATCTACGTGGCCATCCACACCGTCACGCTCGCTCTGTGTCTCCCGTACGCTGTACTCTTCGAGGCTGGAGCTTCGGTGTTGTTCGGATTCGTGCCGGCGGGGGCAAAGGTGCTCGCGGCTTCGCTCTCGTTCTGGATCGGAACACCGTCATTGTTGTCCGAGGCCGTCCCAAACCCCGGCCGCGGCAGCCCACGGCGAGCCCGGATCTGGGCATCCATCACCGCCCTGACTGGCTGATTTCTGTCCCGGTCAACTCGATGCAACAACGGTTCTTCCATCGCTGCCACTCACTCTTCGCGGATGCCACCGACTACACCGAGCTCCGCCCAAGGATGCTCGAATTCGCAGTCGGAAACGAGAAAAGTCAGACCGGTCAAACGGTCAAATTTGCACCTAACCGTTAACAGTCAATGGTCAATAGTGAAACGGTCAATGGGTCAAACGGTCAAACAATCATCTCCGATTGTGCCTGAAGAAGCTGAAAACTTGCATTTGGCCACTCTAATCTACTAGTTCGAGCCAAAGTTGCTGTTTCTATCTCCCATTGTGTCTTAAAGATGACTCCAAGATGGTGTCTCCCACTATCTCCCCGGTTCAGGACTTGGCTGCTCCAAACGCCTAGTATCAACGTCCTCCAAACCACCACCAGCTAGCTGTCTCGCTGGAGCAGCAACCAGCTAAGCTCCAATGCCCCGACGTGAAGAAACCACCAAACGGATCTCTACATAACCGCGTGGGTTTAAACCACCGTAGATCCACCACGACGACGGTTACCATTCGACTTCGGCTAGCTGGTGATGACGGAAACTCGATCTCGCACGGAAATGGACTCCAACTCATGAAGACGGGCGAGATCAAACAATCAGCTCTAATGGGTCAAGTTTTAAATTCAGATCTATCCTGTATAAAAACTCAATTTGGTCTTTTCACAACCATCTTGAATTTGAGAAGGGATGTTAGAATATATTAGTTATATATTAGTAATATGGTCGTTGGAATATGGCCGTTGGAATATGACCGTTGTAAAGGCATATTCCGTAATATATTCTCGATCATAAGTCCTATAAATATAGGACTCTTGTAATCAATTCTATGCACAACTATTATAACAATGTAGTCATTTAATACTATCATTGGACTTTTTGCCAGTGGACAGTGGAGGACTCTCAAGTCGGAGATGGACGGGGTTTGAATCAGGGAAGGTGTCTTATTTAATGACTATCATCTGGATAGCTCTGGGTTGGGGAGTTTTTACGATAGGAGCACTGGGGTTGATTGTTCACGTATCGGCCCTCTTTTCTAATGTGATAGGTACTTTGGGATTGCTCCTAATCCCGATTCTAGCAGTGATATTCTTTCATGAGAAGATGGACGGGATAATGGCGATGGCCATGTTGCTGGCCATGTGGGGATTTGTTTCATATATATATATATATATATCAGCATTATCTTCACTACTACAAGAACAAACATCAGAATCCCAAAGTATCCGAGAATAAGGCATAATGATGTATGCGTCAGACACCAACTATTTTCGAATTGTGACCTTATAGTCATTTTTCTTATGAATTGATACAAATGTAATGTGTTAGCTATGTGACTTCTCCCTCCAATATATTTTATAACATGTATATATTTTATATTATTTTATTAGTATGAATATAAATCTTGTTTTGATATCAAATTATGTCTGATCGTCCCGTAACATGTATTAGGTTGAACTATAGGGAGTATATAAAATCTACACTTATACATGATTGTTGAAGAATAAGCACAAATTTTATTATTTTAGTACTATACTTGTTTGTCTTGATAAAAAAAACTCACATGGTATTTTGACAAAAAAAAAAATCAGAATCACACCATAAAACAGAGTGCCTTTAAATTTGTCCTTTTTGCGCAGTTGGGCCTGTCCAGCCCAATACGATTCATGGAGCCCGATAAATATCATCTTTGGGTCTGCACATATAGAGCCGAATTTCACTTTGGACAGCCCAAGTTTATCCTATATTCATTCTATTTTTATTATGATATTGAAATTTAAGAATCTAACCACTGGCTTCGATCGAGTGTGAGATCTACATTTTCATGGACCATACTCATTTAAGAATTACATTCGCCGAATTTGACTCACGCTAGAATCAAGAATCAAAGTATAAATGGTGTGGACGTGAAAAGATAAAGTTCAGAATCATTGATCGATCTTTCACCGATTATCTAGCACGACCTGCATTTTTAATCATGATAAATCACTTGAGTGACACAAAACTAACTTATTTTCTTCTTCTCAAATTAATTGTTAATAATATTTTTTAATTTGGGCTGTTTCAAAATAAATATTTTTTTCATCCCATAATTATTACGACAATTTGATTTTGGATATTTGTCGATTGAAAACTTGACACGCATACAACGACGATCAAATATAATTTTTTATAATTTTATCGTGAAATATCAGTGATAGTGTAACTTACGTATTTCAACTTAATACATATTACGGAACGATCAGACGTGATTTAATATGAAAACGAGACTCGTATTCATATGATATAATGGTGTAAAGTACGTACATGTCGTAATAATTATGGGACGGAGAGAATATTATCATTTTTTTTCTAATAAACTTTAATATAAAAAATACAATAACAAATCAATCTTATCTGTTACAATATACTTATTAATTTCTTTTTCAACTGTTACAATAAATTACATCACTATCAAAAAAATATTAATATTTTTTTTTATCAAGATCTATACAATTCAAAACTGATTTAAATTTTCATATCGGATTATTTGATAACAATAAATATGTGACGGGAGGAAATATGGTGCATTAGGAGTATAAAACTTGATTTCCTTTTATTCGTAAAATGTGTGATTTTTACTTATATCTGTGTGTCTATATCATTTGAGTTGTTTGATAAGGATGAGATGTGTACACATGTAACGTCATGTATGCCTAGTGTGTACGAATGCCACACATAGTCTTTTCATATCAAATCCTAACCAGTAGATAAAAAAGACGTGTTATTATTAAGGCATTTATTGGGTGGGTGTTTGCAAGTTGAGGAGTGGACAAGGAAATATTATTAAAACATTTTATTTATTTATTTTTTTAAAAAAAAAATAGAATTTTTTTGAAATTTTTTTAATATATAATAAAAAATATCAAATTAATTCTAATTATTATAATACACTCATTATATCATTTCATTAGGATTATAATAAATCTCATTATCACTAAAAAAATTATTTTTTTATCAAAATCCTCACAAATTCAACTCTCACATAAATTTTCATATCGGATCAAAACGTTTTAATAAATATGGACAAAAAAAAAAAAAGCGTCATTCTCACTCATTCGTGGTTTTCTTTCCCTTTTGTTTTTGTTTTTATACTATCTTCGTCCCACAAATTTGTTAACGATTTGATCGGATCGATTTTTTATATAAGTATTCAATTTGATATATAGGAATTTAAGTGTTCTAGGAAATCTTATTATCACTAAAAAAAATTATTTTTTCACCAAAATCCGTCTAAATTCAACTTTCACATAAATTCTCATGTCGAATAAAAAAGTTTCAATAATTATGGGACGAAAGAAGTAATCATTCTCACTCATTTGTGTTTTCTTCCCCTCTTGTTTTCGTTTTTATACTACCTCAGTCCCAAAAATTTGATAACGGTTTGATCGGATCGATTTTTTATATAAGCAATCAATTTGATATATTTTGATTAATACATTATGATTTTTGATGATGGTGATAAGTTTCATGTCAAAGGATGAAGGAGAATGAGAGAGGGGATAGTGGAATATGGTGGAGTATTGTGATTATTTTTTATATTAAATTATTTCAAAATGCAAAAATAAAGTAAGTATTGTATGGTTTATGAGATGATTCAAAATAAGTGTTATAAGAATTATAAAACAAAGGGGGTAGTTAACAACAAGTTTGTAATTTTTTTCATGTAATTTTTGGATTACAAGAATGATTTTGAGATGAAATAAAATATAATGTCCATACTGAATGGGGTTTGGGATGGAATTGCCTAATGCTTTCCACGTTGCGTGTTTGATTGGTAAAGTCGGAATGAAATATTATAATTTTTTTCTTAAATTTAATTTTTTAACAAAATAAGATAACTATAAAATAAAACTATTTAAAAATATAAAGTTTATATGAAAAAAATATAGCAAAATTTTAATTTTATTCCATAATATTTATTTTATATTAATTGAACTTTTAATTTGATTTTGATTTTGATTTTTGATTTTTTATTTTTAATTATAATTTAAAGATAAAATTTTAATTTTAATTTTAAACTTTGCATTTTAAATTTTAATTTTAATTTTATCTTTAAGTTTTGTATTTTAAATTTTGATTTTATTTTTAATCAATTTTTGTTAAAATTTATTTTTATTTCTACTTTAATTTTAATTTCATTTATTGAGAAAATGACAACCAACTTTAAAAAAAAAAAAACAATTCGGTTCACCCCATGAATGAATGAATATGGTGTGAGCAAGGGATGCAAATGAGGCTTTGGGAAGGAATGGATAAGGCAAACACAATTTTGTCCATTATCCAGGAATCGGTTATTTCATTCCTTGTCACATTATATTGCATTTCAAACGGGGCCTTAATCTTTTTGGTTTATAAAATAAATGATAACGTGTATGTGATTAGAGGTGAGTAAAAATGTCCCAAAGAATTGAATCGTCCCGAAAACTAGACCGAACCGGATCATATCAACCTCGTACCGACTAAGAAATTATAGGGACGGGAATGCTAAATTGAAGGAATCGAAAACTTGATACGATACGAAAAATCGTTAAGAAACCATACCAAATTTTTCGGACTGGATCGACATATTAAATTATATTATTTTATAATTTAAGTATGTTTAATTTTGATTGAAAGATATAGATGATGAGTTGTAGTTATTTTTATTGAAGTCATTGATATGATCTAATAGTGTTCTTTCTTAATTTTAAAGCAATATGATGTTCTTGTTATTGTTCCAATGACTATTATTATTGGATTCGTTAATCATTTCAATGTTAGGGTGCTTTTATTATTGATGTTGTTAATATCGTTTGTCGATGCAATGAATATTTATTCTCATCGTTATTATTATTTGTACTATGTTTTATAAACTTTGTTATTTTTATCTTTCTCTATTACAAACTCATTTTGTTCATCTTAATTGCTCTATTTTAGTTTTGATGTTGTTCTAGAATAAATTGGGTTGAACAACTTAAGTCTTATTTTATTATTTATACATATATATATATATATAAATTAATAGATTTTTGAATTTAATTTTATACTGAAAAAATTAGAATATGTTGTTGATTTTTATGCACATGTATCATACCGAAAAAACAAAATATCATATCAAAAAATTGGAACGGAACAATATAAAAATTTTGAAAATTCGAAAAAGTCTGAACGGAACGAAAAACGGTCCGATACCATGCTCACCCTTATATATGTAGCCCCTTTTACCCCATTATGGGTAACAAAAGGTCCTGTTCGATGATTGTTGTTATCTTATTTTGTTTAATTTTTAAAGCAAAAAAATATATATTATATTAACTAAAGAAAGTTTCAATTGTGTTTCGGCCTTCATTTTTTACTGTTCATATGTGTGAGAATATGGTGCGCACTCTCGTATGATCCACTGTTAGAGACTTGACTACGGTTTACAGGGATCATAATAAATCGTAAATGACAAATACAATGTATACTTCTACCCAATTTTCCCACAAAGAAAAAAAAATGGTTCTGAAATTTGCAATTTTCCCACAAAAAAAAACTATTTACAGAAAACCAATAATAAAAAGTGTAAATAAAGTATTGCACTTCGAAGCAAACAAAAAACATAATAAAAAAACTTTACAAAAAATTCGATCATTATTTATTTTCTGTTTTTATTTTTTATTTCATCGGATTATAATATTTTGGATTTTTTTTCTTTTAAAAAAACATTGTTATCAAACAAAACTACCCCACTGTTTAGCACAGACAAAGAAAAAGTGAAAAAAGCTAGTCCTCTGTTGAGTACAGAAAAAGGGAAAAAAAAACCACTCCACTGGTTAGTACAGAAGTAGGTTTTTCACAGTTCTGACGACGGTTACCAAACAGTACTTGTGAAAAAGTTAGCACCTTTTGTTCTACTAACTTCTGATAGACAAATGCTTTTAAAATTGAATGCTAGACACAAGACATTATGATTGACATGATTCCAAACTACCCCATATTATAAAAGTGTCTTTGTGTGATAGTTTTTATGATCTTATTCAAATAATAATTTTATCCTATCATATTTTATACAAAATACTTATTAAAATGGAAAAATGTCAGAAAAATCTCATTTGAAAGATTTTATTTCAAAAAGATACTATCCTACCCTCATCCCATTCAAATAGTACATTTATAAACTAAAATAATACGTTTATAAAAAATAACATGTCTCAAAAAAGTTAATACGTCCGTTGAAATCCTAACGAAACAAATAGTACGTCTAACCAAACAATTATTACGTCTAATCAAAAGGAACAAGTACTATGTCCTTAAAAATTAGATCGAAATAAATAATTCGTCCAATCGGAGTAAGTAATATGTCCGTTCGGAATTAATACGTTCGTCGGAATCCGATAAGAACAACTAATATGTTCGTCAGAATACTAAATAAAAGGAATCGAAAACTTGGTATGATACTAAAAATCGTTAAGAAACCATACCAAATTTTTCGCACTCGATCGACATATTAAATTATATTATTTTATAATTTAAATATGTGTAATTTTGATTGAAAGATATAGAAGATGAATTGTAGTTATTTTTATTGAAGTCATTGATATGATCTAATAGTGTTCGTTTTTAATTTTGAAGCAATCATAAGTTTGATTCTACTATGAATACATGAAATCCCTCTAGATAAAGTTTGTTCAAATAAATTTTTAAAGTTGTGTCAAGTGTTTTTAGACTATGATGATGTTGATGTTGTTCCAATGACTATTATTATTGGACTGTTAATCATTTCAATGTTAGGGTGCTTTTATTATGGATGTTATTAATATCGTTTGTCGCTACTATGAATATTTATTCTCATCCTTATTGTTATTTGTCCAATGTTTTATAAACTTTGTTATTTTTGTCTTTCTCTAATACAAACTCACTTGGTTCACCTTAATTACTCTATTTTAGTTTTGATGTTGTTCTAGAATAAATTGGGTTGAACAATTTAAGTCTTATTTTCTTACTTACATATATAATTAATTAATATATTTTTGAATTTAATTGTATACGAAGGAAATTAGAATATGTTGTTGATTTTTATGCACATGTACCAAACCGAAAAACCAAAATATCTTATCAAAAAATCGAAATATTAATATCGAAAAATTGGGACGAAACAGGATAAAAATTTCGAAGAACAGAAAAAATTTTGAACGGAACAAAAAAACGGTCCAATAACGGACCGTTTCATACCATGCTCACCCTTTTACCCCATTATGGGTAACAAAAGATCCTGGTCGATGATTGTTGTTATCTTGTTTTGTTTAATAGTTAAAAGCAAAAAAAAATTATATTAACTAAAGAAAGTTTCAATTATGTTTCGATATTCATTTTTATTTTTATTGTTCATATGTGCTAAAATATGGTGCACACTCTCATATGATCCACAGTGTTAGAGACTTGACTACGGTTTACAGGGATCATAATAAATCGTAAATGAAAAATACAATGTATACTTCTACCCAATTTTCCCACAAAGAAAAAAAAAATTTCTGTAATTTGAAATTCTAATCTGGATCGAGTACTCCCAATTAGTATAGTACTATCTGTGAAAACTATTTACTCAAATTTTATCTTTAGTTCTGTATTATTTGTGAAACCTATTTACTCAAAATACAATATTCTGCATTATTTAAAGTGTTATTCAAATGTGTGAAAACTATTTACAGAAAACCAATAATGAAAAGAAGAAAAGGGTCTTTTTTTTTTTTTTGTAAATATAAGTATTGCATTTCGAAGCAAACAAAAAACATAATCAAAAAAACTTTACGAAAAATTCAAGTATTACTTATTTTTTTTGTTTTTATTTTCTGTTTAATCGGATTGCAATATTTTGGATTTTTTTTTTCTTTTAAAAAACATTGTTACCAAACAAAACTACTCCACTGTTTAATACAGACAAAGAAAAAGAGAAAAAAGCTACTCCTATGTTGAGCACAGAAATGAAAAAAAAAAAAAAAACAACTCCACTGGTTAGTACAGAAGTAGGTTTTTCACAGTTCTGACGACGGTTACCAAACAGTACTTGTGAAAAAGTTAGTACCTTTTGTTCTATGTTGGGTATTAGTAACTTGTAGTAAATCGTTCTAACAGGAGTACTAACTTCTGATAGACAAATGCTTTTAAAATTGAATGCTAGACACAAGACATTATGATTGACATGATTCCAAACTACCCCCACAAAAGTGTCTTTGTGTGATAATTTTTATGATCATGTTCAAATAACAATCTTATCCTATTTTATTTTATACAAAATATTTATTAAAATGAAAACATATCTGAAAAAATACGTCTATAAAATAAAATAATGCGCCTATAAAAAATAACATGTCTCAAAAAAAGTTAGTATTTTCGTTGGAATCCTATCGAAACAAATAGTATGTCCAACTAGAACCATTAATACTATATCCATTCTGTATCACATTATCTTCATTATCATTATTTTTTATTTTTATATCCACTCATATATCTAACCTTTTTTTTTTCCTTCTCAGTCTACCTACCTATTAACTCACCAAATCTATATTTCATAACGGCACAAGGATAAAATGACACAAAATCAACTGATTTCTCAATATCTATTTCAAGTCAATATTTTTTAATTTGTTTGGGATGGAAAGAAAATCATATTAATTCAACTCATCATAATTTCTATTTTTTCCCTTCATTCCTCTCACTCTCAAAAACAAATTTGTCATTCTTTTTAAATTCAACACACGCATGAATTATTGTATCATGAATTACTGTATCAAATCAACTCATCATAATTTAAATGAGACAGAGGATGTATTAAGGAAAAACGGGAAAATTATGAAAAAATAATGATGGAGAAGATAATGTTATATGAAGTAAGAGTAATTTGGATATTTATATGCTTTAATTTTTAATAATATGTCGTAATTTATCTGGAATGGAGGAAATACATTGTTTGAATAGCACTACTCCATGAATATAAGGTCTACTAAATAAATGAATACACAATGATCGACTATTAACTTAAACAGAGTTGTTACAGGTGTACACGAATATAAATATTTTCTTCTTTCTTTGGTCCTCCTTGGTATATTTGATCATTGATGTCGTGCTAGAAAGTCGACGATGGGTATAAGGGCATTGGTTAGCAAGCGGTACGTAGCTTCCGTTGGATGCACCGAATCGAAGAATATGTACTTCGACCTCTCACTGCATATCGGCGACAAGTGATCGCACAAAAATGACAGTTCAAGCAAACCAGTCCCGCAACACCCTCTGTCAACGACTTCAAATCCTAACACAATGTATACAACGTCTATACAGAAAGGTTTTTGCATATATAAGTAGATTTGAACATCATGATCATGACAAAAACCTTATAAGAAATGAAAACGATCAATAAATTTATGATTATTCAACTCACCGTATTTTTCAGGATTTGTCACATACTCATTGAAGGGATTATAAATATCAGCATAGGCCACAACTTCAGTGTGATTGCTGGTAATGAAGCTGGATTGCAAGGCCTCGAGCTCAGCCTTCAGCAACTTATTGTACCCTTGAGTGATCGCTGATAGAGAATCGATGCAGGGACGTTTTTCTTTCGGGTCTCTGAATAAAGGTGGATTAATTGTAAGAACGATCGGTATGCATCCGATAGGAGGCGTATTGATTATCGCGATCTTTCTAGCTCCTTGTGCTATCAAATCCTGTAAAATGCGTCCGAGTTCAAACTTTTATGAAAACATTGTACAGAAACATTGTTTATAAGTTATTTAAATTTTTTTTTATCAGTAATGAGAAAACAGACTATGAACAGGACCTTAATTATCATTCTCGATAGTAGTTGAGTGACATTGATAGAAATTATTAAGCGCTGTACTTATAAGCTACCTAACGTCATTGGGCACATACACATCAAAACATGAGTACACAACAAGTGTGAGATAATTATAAGTATGTGATATAGACTATGAATATAACATCAAAACGACCTATATTATTGAGCAAAAGGCCAGAATCACATTAATTATATAATTGATCGT